>JAVGWX010000010.1:62831048-62861048 GCA_036924085.1 Ariolimax columbianus
AAACGAGAAAAAAACAACATGTACGATATTCTCGCTCTCAAATAAACCCAAGAACACCAAAATAAGTCTTAACGGCAAATACCTGCGACCAAACGACAACCCAAACTACTTGGGAGTCACATTTGATCGGCGCATGACATGGAAAAGTCAGATCGAGAGAAACCGAATGAGAGCCAGAGAAAGAATGGCAATCATGAGGAAACTTGCTGGCACAAGCTGGGGAGCAGACGAAAGAATACTAAAGAAACTGTACACTGGAAGAGTGAGACCAGTTCTCGAGTATGGCATTGCGGTATGGACAACAGCAGCAAAGGCGAACGTTGATAAAATTAGCAAACTTCAAAACCAAGCCATGAGAGTTATAACAGGAGGCAGGAAGTCAACGCCAATTGTAGAACTTGAAAAGATTACAAATCGTCAATCCATGACCGACAGAAGAGACTGAAGAGCCCAGCAGCAAGCAGAGAAACTCAGAAGACTGACAGACCATCCAATGCATCAGAGACTAAATAGATTTGTAAATGGGAAACTAAAGCGGAGAAACGTTGCAGAAATAGCCAAAGCAAAGATGAGCGAAGACACTATGAACACCGTAACAATATCAAAGCCCATCCCTACTGTACGCAAACCTACCAGGAAGCAGTATATCATTCCGGAGGTGGTAGAAATATACCAGGTATTGGAAATAAGAACAGCCAGACTGAAAAAGAAAAAAGAGACATAACCCTGAGGCACATAACAGAAAACTACCCAAGCATGGAATGGACCCATGCATACACCGACGGTTCTGTAATAAACACAACACAGAACGGAGGGGCAGGGGTATTCCTGAGCCTACCAAGCGGTAGAACAATAACACTGTCAGTGGCAACTGGAAAATTCTCAAGCAATTTCAGAGCGGAAGCAGAGGCACTGAGGGCCGCGGTAGAAGCAATGCTGACAGGCGAAAGCAATGAAAGCCAGATAGTCATGTTTACAGATGCCCTGGCCGTAGTCACAGCACTAAAAAGCCAGAAAAATTCTGAACTTAATGATTTAAGAGCAGTACTCTGTCAACTATGCCAGCAGTCCGCACTTAAAAGAGTAGTGGTACAGTGTGTTCCATCCCACTGTAGCATCCAAGGCAACGAGGAGACAGACAGACTGGTAAAAGAAGGTGCAAGACTACCACAACCAGATTCTAGTGTGACCTAAAAAGAGTCCAAAAGGCTTATTAGGGCCAGATACATGGCCAAATGGGAAACAGAACATACTGGCTACACAAAAAAACGATGCCTATTACCAGTTGAACAGAAGAGAGCAGATCGTGGTCTTCAGGCTCTGCACAGGCCACAACAGACTGAGGTACCACCTATTCAATAAACTGAAGATAAGTGGCACTGACGAATGCACTTGTGGTACCGGGAAAATGACCGCTGAACATCTGCTGCCAAACTGCCCGACATACGAGGACCAGAGAAAGCACATGTGGCCATCACCAGTGGCAACACTAGACAAGCTCTATGGCAGTGTCGACAACCTCAGGATGATCGCTGCTTTTTTCGAAAAAAATACGTTTGACAGCGAACAAAGAAGAAGAAGAAGAAGAAGAAGAAGACAGTTTCATTTAGGTTAGTTTACGTTAGCCTGGGTTGGGTTGGGTTGTGTTGAGATGGGTTGGGTTGTGATGTGATGGGTTGGGTTGTGATGTGATAGGTTGGGATAGCATGGGTTGATTTAGTCTGGGATGAGCTGGGCTGGAAATGGTTGGGTTAGGTTAGGTTGGAGTTGAATGGGATGTGATGGGACGGGTTGGGTTCGATTGAAATGAATTATATTACATTAAATTACATCAGATTACATATCGTTAGATAAGATTAGATTAGATCAGGTTAAATTCCATCAATATATATTAGATTAGATTAAATAGATTGGAATAGATGAGATGTTTGCATAACATATCAGATCTAATCCATGTGTGCATGATCTTTCTCTATTTAGTTGTAAAAGCAATGAAGAGTTCAGTTGTTGTATATTGTACACGTGAATCCTAAGGTCATGAAAATGAAAACAAAAAACACATACATACACGCACAAACAAAACAAAGTGCATGCATACAGACACTGCAACAAAGAATGATGCCTTTTTTACTTACATACTCCTGTTACTCACGCCCACAACAGGCTTAGCTTAGAGCATTCGGTAAATCGAAGTCTTAAATATTGATGGGAAAGTCATGCATTATTTCATTCAAACACCTCCATCGGAGAATTACTACAGCTGCAGCAAGAATAAGTTGTCACGGAAAAAAGATTGCACATACAAACAAACAAAAACAGGAAAAAAAAGAAAACATACTGGTATTCCTGAAAGCATACAATATGTAAAGGTAGTTGCTTTGCAGGGGGTAGGTGTTACATATGCATTTTACTAAGTATCAACTTGTCGATAAAACACGCATAGTTACGGCTCAGTGACAGCAGCAGGCAAACGTGAAACGACATCTTTGTAAAGGACCTTTGTCAAAGGACAGAGTACTAACGAAAACAGCTAACCAACCAAACCAACAATACAAGTCGTCATATAACTTAACTTATCGTCTTTATACTGGTTTAGAAGACTCTGCAGAATCTGAATACAACCAGTTCAATTTACATTACCTTGCTCTAAAAGCTATGCGCATCAAATTTATTCTTAAATGCATTAATTACCCCTGCCTCCACTACCTCCTGTGGCAATGCATTCCAAGCATTCACCATCCTGTGACTAAAAAAATATTTCCTAATATCTAATCTGCACCTCACGCTAGTTAATTTGTAGCTATGCCCTCTTGTTTTTGTAGGTGATTGCATTTTGAAAAACTGTTATAGTCTAATTTATCGATTCCTCTGATCATCTTATAAACTTGTATTAAGTCACCTCGAATTCTTCTCTTTTCTAGACACAGTAGACCGGTTTTTATGTCTTTCCTAATAACTGTAATTCTCGAATTCCACTATTAGCTCTGTCGCTTTTTTAAAAATGTTTTCCAATATGTTTATATCCCCTCTATAATAATGACTCCACACCTGTACACAGTACTCCAATCTAGGTCTAACTAATGCTTTTGTAATGTAAAAGAAGAGGTTTTAGTTAGTAGCCATACCTGGACATAACTAGGAACGTGTGAGACACGGTATGTCAAGAATTCGGTTGAGCCAAGCAAGAGATGGTTAATATTAGTACACGCAGACAAAACATGAACACATAACACGCTAAACAAATAATAAAAGACACACCTATTTACAGATATGAATATAAAAAGCTGACACAAAATGTATTTAGCACATACACATATACATAAAAAAGTAAAAACATGAATGAAGGAACATTAATGTCAAAAGAGAGGGAGAGACAGAAAAAAGAGAGAGATCAAGAACGAGATATGGAAAGGAAAATGGAGCGTAATAGAGGAATGCGAAGAAAAGCCCACTCAGACTTATTTAAAGTGTTCAAGTCTTGCAGTTTGAGACATACGATATGTCTGAACTTGATGTGAGGTCGGGAAGAGGGGGCGGGGGGGGGGGCGGGGGGGTACATCCCTGCCTCGCTGAATAGATGTTGGCTAATAGACGAAAAACAGTTGTCTATTTACAGAGGAGTAGAGGATCTGGACAGGACTGACAACTTCGTCCTAGCAACAGAACTACAGATCTCAATCAATCAATCAAGAACCTGTTAGCTCCACGTAAAGTATAGGATCTCAACAAATAGTCGCCAAGTCTTCCTACCATGAGCCATATGACTACATTCTGTCACGTGCTGTTTCGCGCCGTTATATTCCCCACCAATTCCCTTTTCCATTAGTGTCTCGCTATTCCTCTACTTCTCTTGCCCTGTGGATTCCAGAATAAAGCTTGTCTGGTAATTTTATCCATTGATTTTCAAAATGTGTGGCATTTCTATTGTCATCACCGCACATCCTCCGTATTTCATGTTCCGTAGTTTTCCTGCTTTTTTCATAAATTCCATATTGGTGATCTTGTCGACTCATTTCCACCTTTGTACGAGGTAGCTTCAAAAGGTTCTCTGAATTAGTGGATTGTATAGCAATAAGTTACAATAGAATTATCTACACTGCATTTCCGTCAAAGTAATTCACTTCAGTAACTAGACACGTTCACCAACCTGCATACAGCTGCTGGAAACATTCGTGGAACCCATTCTTTGACACCTCTCTCAGCTGTCTTGTCGCATTGGTGAAAGCGTCCTCAGCATCCTTAAAGCAATGTCCTTTCGGTTCCAATTTCAGTCGAGAAGAAGAATAAATCAACCGAAGCCAGGTCGGGAGAATATGGAAATGTCCCAAGGTAATCACATTGTGCTTTGCAAGGTACTGCTTCACCAGTATGGATCGATGTTCTGGCTCACTGTCATGCAGCATAATTCAACTGTTTGGTCTCCATGTCTCTGGTCACTTCCTTATGATTTCAACTCTTAGACGACGGAGGATACAAACGTACATTTCCTTGTTAGCCGTTCAGCCTTCAAGAATGAAATCAGGGTAGACAATACTTTGGGAATAAAAACAAACTTCCTATATAACATTTCCTTTGCTCTTGTCCAAACAAAATGTATGTGTCCGGGGAGATTTCCATTCAGAGGACGGACGTTTTGTCCGAGAATCGTAAAACAAAAACACCAGGTCTCATCTCCTGTGATTTTGTTGTTGAGAAAATTGCTATCTTGATCATCCATTGTGATTATGTTTCCTGCCAGGGTCAATCTTATTTCTTTCTGTTTAGGGGATACAATTTTGGGAACCATGTGTTGACAAGCACGGTGCATGTGCAGTTGATTGTTGAAAATATTGAGTCAGCGTCCAACTGTTTCAAACTTTCAAACTGCTTAGGCTATTTTCTCCGCACTCAGTCTTCTGCAAGCAAACACAACGTTTCGATCACGATCAATGTTTTCTTTGTTGATCGAGGTTGACGGTCGTCCACTACGTGCATCGTCATCGACACTAACACGACCTTCACAGATATGCTTGTGTCTTCAAATACATGCGATTCCACCAGTGCCGTATCACCATAGGCTTTATTAAGCAATGATTGTATCTCTGAGGGTGAGTTCTCAAGTAAAACACGAAATTTAAAATTGTGTACGTTCTTTAATCATGGACATTTTCAACTCAGACCATGGAACGAGCACAACACACAAAGAAACGTCTATAACTTCTGTTCGAGAGTATATGAAGGTCAAGTCTGTTATGTCATTTCGTGAAGGTCACTACGAACTTAAAAATATATATTCTTCTTTATATCATCTTTCATTCAAACACGAGTCGATAATTCCGGACACTTTCTTAAGCTACCTCGTATTTTTCGCAGGCAACCATTTACGAAAGTATGTACCTTTTTCACAAGTAGCTGTTTTTGTTCTCTGTATTACAGATCTAACATGACAAAAAAGCCTGAACGCAGAAGAAGAAAAATTCTCAGACTCCTGCTGGATAGATTGGAATATGTTTGTTGAAGACCTATGCTCGACAGGGACCTGAACATGTGCTGATTGATTCATTCAGTTGAAATGAATACCTACACGGCAGCCAGGAAGGAAACAGGTAGCCCTGCCAGACATAAAGCTGAGATTTCGTACAATGAAGTCTGTCAAACATCCTCCCTGGCATTGTTTCTTGTGGTCTAATTTGGTCTTTTGTTCCTTACCAATGATTCCTCGGATTCTATAGCAATTTTGTCTATTGTTATTCGCAACGTGTTTCAATAATTCCATTTATTTATTTTTCCGTTCGTCTTGTTTCTTAATGCGTAGTTGTGTTGTATTGTGTGTCGCGCCCAGTACATCCGATTCAACACATTATTTGTATTTTTATTCTCTTCGTTTGTTCTACGTATCTTGGCTTCGTAGAGAGACGAGATGTCCTGCTGTCCTTTCCATTGGCCGTCGTAGAGAGATGGGATATCCTTTGCTCTTGTCACGAGGCGTATAAAGAGGTGGGAAATCCTACTGCTCTTGTCATGAGGCGTCGTAGAGAGGTGGGATGTCCTACTGTTCTTGTCATGAGGCGTCGTATGGAGGCGGGATGTCCTACTGCTCTTGTCATATGGCGTCTTAGGGAGGCGGGATGTCATACTGCCCTCTTGATGTGTTGTAGGGAGGCGGGATATCCTACTGCCCTCTTGAAGTGTTGTAGGCAGGCGTGATGTCCAACTGCCCTCTTGATGTGTTTTAGGGAGGCGAGATGCCCTACTGCCCTCTTGATGTGTTGTAAGGGAGGCGAGATGTCATACTGCCCTGTGATGAGGCGTCGTAGAGAGGTGGAATGTTCTACTGCCCCTAACATAAAGGGTCGTAGAGAGGCAGGATGTTCTACTGCCCCTGCCATGAACCGTAATAGAAAGGCAGGATGTCCTACTGTCCCTATCATGAATCGCCATAGAGAGGCAGGATGTCCTACTGCCATTGCCATGAACCGTCATAGAAAGGCAGGATGTCCTACTGCCCCTGTCATGAACCGTAATAGAGAGGCAGGATGTCCTACTGCCCCTGTCATGAACCGCCATAGAGAGGTAGGGTGTCCTACTGCCCCTACCATGAACCGTCATAGAGAGGCAGGATGTCCTACTGCCCATGCGATGAACCGTCATAGAGAGGCATGATGTCCTACTGCCCCTGTCATGAACCGCCATAGAGATGCAGGATGTCCTACTGCCCCTGTCATGAACCGCCATAGAGAGGCAGGATGTCCTACTGCCCCTGTCATGAACCGTCTTAGATAGGCAGAATGTCCTACTGCCCCTATCATGAACCGTCATAGAGAGGCAGGATGTTCTACTGCCCCTGCCCTGAACCGTCATAGAGAGGCAGGGTGTCCTACTGTCCTTGCCATGAGCCGTAGTAGGAAGTCGGTATACGTAGATTGTGTATATCACCAGGTGGAAGGCTTGTGCTGTCGTTAGGTGTAACATTCTGAGTATGTCAGAGACACCGTCAATCCATCGTCATAGGTCGAAGGACCTAGCACGTGGACAAGAGACCTACGTATAATATGCTCTCGCTGCAGGCTGGTCATAATTTATTCTGATTAAATGACCAAGGCACTTGATTTGTTGGACGTCAGTGAGTCACTAACTGGGTTTGTCCCCACTGTCTGCCTCAGCGTGGTGTTGCGGATTCGTGCACGGATTGTCTTTCTTACCGCAGTTCTCATTCAGCGCATCTCACAGCTTAGGGTCTTATTGTTATGTATTTTCACACAATTTTCTAAAGTAAGTATTTATAAAAAATGCATTTTCCGTACAAACTTTTGCATGACCCCTCCATCATCCGTCAACATTTGACGGATTAACAAGTCTCCACCTTCTTCTTCTTTTTCTTCTTCTTTTTCTTCTTCTTCTTCTTCTTCGTTCGTTCTCAATCTCCCTGTACTAGTAGAGTCTGTGTACAAAATGTCAGTTCTCTAGGTTTTTGGAGTATTTGGTTAAAGTTGGAGAAAAAGAAAAGTTTGTAATAAATCAGCATTGCTTAGCCTTGACATAAGCAAGTCTGAGTTGTGATTACAGCCACTGACAGATTCGTCATGCCACTGACACCCGCTTTTCCAACTGGTATTCTGTTAATTAACATACATACTGGAAATTAATAACAAATTAACAAAATGAATTATCAACAACGTCGAGGTCTTCAACAGTGGCGTAAAAGCTAATGGTCAGGAACTCGAAGTGGTCTACCATATTAAATATCTGGGTTCGATTGTCAGTGATGGCAAATAAGGATCAAAATAAAACGTGATGGTCAGAATATCACAGACAATAACGGCGCTTACACGATTTAACAAAATCTAGTTAGCCATATGCACGAGGATAGATTAATGCGTACATTGGTTCTGTCAATATTTCTTTATGCTTGTGAGACATGAACAATAACAGCTGACCTGCAGCGGGGAATACATGCCTTAGAGATGAGATGTTTCCGAAGACACCTAAACGTCACAAACATACAAATGTGGAAATAAGAGAAATAATTACAACAGCAATAGGGCCTTTTGAAGACCTCTTGACAAAGACGGAAACTCGCTTGGTAAGGCCCCAAAACGAGATAAAACGGTTTTGCAAATACGATCTTGAACGGCAAGGTGCGACAACGAAAAGGTCCTGCTAAAAAGAGGAAAGAAGACAATATTAAGAATGGATCAATATTCGACCAGAGGAGACACAAGCAGCGGCCGCTGACGTGGGATTGTGGGATTGTTTTCAGGTGTGCCCCAACAACCTCACCTGTTACGGGATGACCTGACCTGACCTGCTGACCTGACCTGACATACCGAAGAGCAATGAATGGCTCACTGCGTCCTTCACACATTCTGTAAGATGTACCTGACGAGGGTTGCGCATAGGGCTAGCACCCTCATTATGTAACACAACTTACTACATGAAACCGCCCCCCCCCCCCCTCCCACTACCAGATCGCACAACATGACTGAATACAGACTTCCTCTTTGGAGACAAGTGTAAAAATGGATGTATGTTTTATTACAAGTAACAAAGTTACAACAGAAGATTTATTACCTTTCGGTCTCCAATTGGGCACGTCTGGTCAAATTATGTGTCTGATTTCCAGGCCGATTGTCTCTCTCTTAAACCTGTAGATGCATTTCTTAACGCCATGAACTCTAACACAATTATGTAATGTTTATTAGCTCGGAACATCTATCACAAATTATGTAACTCAACTTATATGACTCCATGTTAGAAATCTGAATTACAAAAAATATGCTTAATTACTTGCCATGTTTCCTAACCATTTTAGTACAACACATTTAAAATTCTGAAATTTCTTTGCACAAAACAATATTTTTTCGGTTCTATTTTACCTCAATTCTGTGTTAATAATTTATAAAACGAAAGGTCAAATTCACGTGAGAAGTGCTCCAACTGAGAATAACTCATCCCTCCAAAAACAGCAACACAGAAATTGATCCCTCGACTAATTTGTTTTCAATTTACACAAATGATTTTTTTCCACACTGTGACATTAAAATATAACGACCCTTTTTAGTGTTGCATAAAGCAAGTTTGCTTAGTCCTGTGTTCGCCCACTAAGTCTGTTTTTTTTCTTCATTTCTGACGTGTTTTTGTTGTGTCCAACAATGATTGTTTGCATCGAGAGTTTAACAGCTAGCGACCCAGAATCGATGGTTTCTCCAGTTCGAGGAACAGTTTAGGTGAGTCGTGTAATGCTACAGTATTGATGTTTTAATTGTATTGTTATCTCGAGTTCAGGTGATGTTCCGTTTTGAAAGCATCGTCTGCCTGGACTATTTCATTGTTCTGTTATATGTAGCTATCAATGAGATTTCTCTTCTGTAGCATTTGTTGGAGAGTGTGTGGCGTTGAAGTAGAATTTTATTATTGTAATAGATGTTGTTGTTGTTGTTTAAGGCTAAAATGAACAGGATTACTCTTCTGAACGTCCTGAAAAGGGCGTTCAATGGTGGGCTTTAGTAGCTGTTCGACACATCCTGAACGTGCTGATGAAGGTGAAGCGCGGTCCTCCAGACGGTTGTGCTTTGCTTGGCTTCATCTGCACCACGCTCACTACTGCAGAGATCATGTTCTAATGATATAGGAAATGATTAATGTCCCGGCTATCGACACTTCTAGAATGAACTAGTTGAAAATTGATACCTGGTTTGCTGTTAACGTAGGAAAGATTTCAAGGTAAGGAATGACTACACAATTTTAACATTAAGCGCAGGTCGAGTACAGTCGGGTCTCTGACGCGTCATCCGGCTAGGGAGGGGGTAACGGAGGAGGAAGGGGGGAAGGTGTAGACTAAAGTCCGGTCATGTAAAACAAACATCAGATTATGTTAATCAAGGCTAGGCTAAACATATTAGAAAGACTATATTAGTCAGGGTCAGGTAAAACATACTGATAAGACATGTTAATCCAATTGAGGTAACAAAAAATACTGATCAGACATGTTAGTCTGGTTCAGGTAAAACATACTGATCAGATATGTTAGTCCGGGTCGGGTAGAACATACTGATCAGACATGTTTGTCCGGTTCAGGTAAAACAAACTGACCAGACATGTTAGTCCGGGTCGGGTGGAACATACTGATAAGACATGTTAGTACGGTTCAGGTAAAACATACTGATCAGACATGTTAGTACGGTTCAGGTAAAACATACTGATCAGGAATGTTAGTCTGGTTCAGGTAAAACATACTGCTCAGACATATTAGTTAAGATAAAACATACTGAACTGATCAGACATATTTAGTCCGGGTCAGGTAAAACATATTGATCAGACATGTTAGTCAGGGTCAGGTAAAATATATTGATCAGACTTGTTAGTCCAGTTCAGGTAAAATATACTGATCAGACTTGTTAGTCCAGTTCAGGTAAAACATGCTGGCCATAACCTCGAGCTTACTACCCCGCAGTTCTTGTTGAAGTCTGAAGCTTTATGGAGTCTGACTAACGACAGGGAGGGGTGGGGGGAAGGTGTCAAAGTGATCCTCGTAGTAATGAATGGCATGCAGGTGAAGCCAGGCATCATACAACCACCTGGAGGACCCAAATCTGTCTTCACTAGAACGATCGGAAGTGGGACAAGCTACTATAAGCCGCCACCTAACGCCTTTTCCAGCCCGCAAACAGAAGTAAAGTTATTCATTGTTGGCATTCAACATCAACAATTTTGTTGTCCATCGTCAGATATTATGGCTTCATTATCACACAGTTTATTTTTTTCTTTATGATATAAAATGCCTGTTATTGATTTTGAAAACTCAGGAAAATGCAAATACTTTGGTCACATCAAGAGACACAACGGTCTCGAGAGAACAGTGATGGAAGGTATGGTACCAGGTAAAAGAGGAAGGGGTAGACCAAGAAGACGATGGCATCAAGATATCCAGGAATGCCTGGGTATGACTAGGGGGGAGGCTGAAGTTTCTGCAAGGGAACGAGTTTCTTTCAGACAGACTGTGATGGGAGCGACATGCTATAAAAGACATGCTACATGATGATGGTTATTAGATTACAGTGTGGACGTATATGATGTGATAAACAAATTCACTCTCTCATCCCATGCTACCTTGGACCATATCAGTCGAGTCGACTGGAAGTAACTCAGGATAGTTTCCGGTCTAGCGTCATATGTGGTGATTCCAGCTGGCGTCTGGTTTTTTTTTTATGAATCCGTCCGCTTCAATCGCATGATGTGAATAACAACTGAGGGTGGAGACAGGGGGAATGGTATGCAGCGGAGCGGAACTAGTCCTGAGCAGTACTTGCCTTCTGACCAGAAAAGAGCTGGTCAATGACAACCACAGTCCACCAGCCCAGACCCCTTCAGCGATAGCATGTCTGTGCGGGGGTGACTTCGGAGGTTGAAAGGGGGGGGGGGGTAGGATGAGGATCCCAAATCATCCACTGGTCACTTTGTGACGAAACTACCCGACTAGAATGTAACACTGGTTGTCTACAGACTCTGCATAGTCTTCTGGGGGTCGCTGTGATCTAGATGTCTGGCACTCGCCATTCAAGGCGATGAACAAATACGGTGAACTATCGAATGCCACAAGTTTCAAAGTGGTCTCACGGAAGGTAGGATCAGGGTGCCTGCATCCTGAATTGCCTCCAGTCGTCTTGACTAATGTCTTGCAACTGTTCCAACGTAGATAGGGACGAGAGAGTGATGTCATTGACAAGCGCATGTTCTTCCTCACTATAATCCAAATACAGCGCAAGTTACATCATCAAGACAAAACCTTCTGTTGATTTCGCCATCATAGCTTGCAATGGGCAACTGATAAAATAAAAACTAAGGATGCAGACACTCGCGTGATCTCACCGAGGAAAAAGAAACATCTGTATCTCCCAAACTGGACCGTTGCGTTGGGATTGTTAAACGGGCGTTTCACTCCTAGGCTACGCTGCCACCCTGACAACAACAACAACGGGCATAATGGGTTAACGGCTTATTGATTGCTAGACAACACCTAGGTTACGAAGCAGACGAGAGGAGACGAGATCATAAAATGGTATTTGTAGTCCGACTCGCCTGGTGATCACCTCTTCAATCGTGATTATGTTTCCCTGGTAGCTGTCCGTTCTGTCTCTTCTTTCATTGAAGAGCGTACTGACCTATGTAGGCCTGGTGACCTCTTGTCTATAGTGCGACACTAGTTATTAATCAGGTTAAGCACTATGTTGACCAGGCTGCTGTTGCGCACACTGTTTTCAAGCGTAGACGAAACGCGGAGTCTTGGTTTAGCTGTTGCACATGGCTTACCATCTGATTTCGCATTGCTTGAATTCACTGCTTCTAACACCATCATGATGTAGCATATCCTAACAGTGTTATTATATACACGCATTCAGTAACGCAATGGGTTTCTGGGAGACAACCGACCACAAACCGAGTAGAGGAGACACGTTAGCCCCGCGGGCAACTCTTCTAGAAGAAGGACAACTCTGAAGACAAACCACACATAAGAGTCATCGCGGGAGCTACGGAGATCGTGCTCTGACATCGATGTCTCCAGCAAATTGCGCTAAGGAAGATGGACGCAGAAGGAGAGGAAGGAGAGAGAAGATGAGAGAAAGAAAGAAAAGAGCCTGAAAGAGAAAATGTCGAAGAAAGTCATATAGACTTGGGTTAAAAAATGTACGGATAGGCTACTGGAATTTCCGCAGCGCTACCCAACGCGAAGTGATTCTCCAAAAATTGGTGTACAGTTTCGACATCTTCATGATCCAGGAGACCTGCTTGAAGGAGAATGTTACCATCAAGTGTCCAGGATACAGGTGCTACAAAAATCCATGCGGGCCCGGTAAGCGGAGACTGGCGATGCATGTAAAGCAAGAACTTCCCCATACATGGATAGATACTAGCAACTGTAAAATTGAGGATGTCGAGAAACAAGGGATTGAAGTAACAATCAACCACCAAGAATGGGTAATCTACAACGCATACGCTCACGTAGATCACCTCTTCGATGACGTAAAGTGGGAATTTCTGTCGGACTTGTCAGAGTCACAGAGCAAAAAGTGTCTCATTGCAGGTGACTTTAATGCTAGGTCAAAGGAGTGGGGAAATGTCATTGAAAATAGGCAAGGGGTCGCCTTGAGCCAGGCATTAGTCCATACAAACATCACTGTCGTGAATGACGGACGTCCAACTAGAATAGCATCTCGACCGGGAGATACGGACGGGGTCAACGGCTTGGCTCTCATATCCAGTGATGCTGCTCCATCCACACGCCGGGACGTATTAGGGGCACAAGAGAGCGACCACCTGCCGTGTGTCGTACTTATACCTAGAGGAAAACACATCAGACACCGGGAAGCCAAACAGGTGTTCAGATACACGTACGAACAGGATAATGTAGTGAACAAGCTGCGCCAGACGATAGGACGCAGGACCACTAGATCCCCTTTTGTCAAACCACCCTGGTGGACTCAAGGTTGATACTGTCTGGAGAGAAAAGGAGGCGACAACAAAGGATTGGCGTAAAACCAGAAAGAGAGCTGGTATTAATGTCGACGCATTGAACGAGAAGGAGGAGGTAAATGGCAAAGCTACCAATTCCTTTAAAGCGTTAGCTAGGGAGACCAAAAGCGAGCAATGGGAGGAGTTCATCACAGGAGTGGGTAATGACAATACCCTCCAGAAGTTCTGGCACATTCATCGAAAGATGAATGAAAAGACTGCAAGCCAGCTTATCTCCAACATTCAAGACACCACAGGAAGGCTCCTAAAGATAGATGAAGGGAAGGTTTTAAGTTTTTTCAGTCGATATGTTGCCCAGACCGACAAAGGCGACAGAATGTCCATCAGGAAACTCGAAAAGGAATCTTAGACGCTGCCATCAGGGAAGAGGCTTATGTAGACCTTATCACCGTGGCGGAGGTCGTAAATAGCCTACGTACAAGCAAAAACACAGCCCCAGATCCTGATAGAGTACAGTATTGCCACATCAAGCAGTTGAATGAGACATATATAAGAAATATGGTGAAAGGAGTTCAACCACACTATAGAGATCAGGCACTAGTGCCTGAGGACTGGCTTCATAGCTATCTATGCCCACTGCCTAAACCTGGTAAGGACTCCACGCTTCTCGGCAGCTATCTTCTTCTTCTTCATCGTACGCAGTCAGACAGTAACCATTATTTTTTCGAAAAAAACCGCGGTCATCCTGAGGCTGTCGACACTGCCATAGAGCTTGTCTTGTGGTTCCACTGGTGATGGCTACATCTGCTCTCTCTGATCCTCGTATGTCGGGCAGTTCTGCAGCAGATGATCAGCGGTCATTTTCCCGGTACCACACGGGCATTCGTCGGTACCACCTATCTTCAATTTGTTGAATAGGTGGTACCTCAGTCTATTGTGGCCAGTGCGAAGTCTGAAGACAACGACCTGCTCTCTTCTGTTCAACTGGTAATAGGCATCGTTTTTGGGGTAGCCGGTATGTTCAGTTTCCCATTTGGTCATGTATCTGGCTTTATATAGCCGTTCTGACTCTTCGTACGTCATACTAGTATCTGTTTGTGGTAGTCTTGCACTTTCTTTTGCCAGTCTGTCTGCCTACTCGTTGCCTTGGATGTTGCAGTGTGATGAGACCCACTGTACCACTACCCTTTTTGGTGCGGACTGCTGGCATAGTTGACAGAGTACTGCTCTTAAGTCATTAAGCTCAGTGTTTTTTCTGGCTTTTTAGTGCTGTGACTACGGCCAGAGCATATGTAAGCAGGACTGTATGGCTTTCATTTTCTTTATGTGTCACCATTTCTTCCACTGCTGCCCTCAGTGCCTCTGCCTCCGCTCTGAAATTGCTTGTGTACTTACCAGTAGCGAATGACAGTGTTATTTTTCTGCCATTTGGTAGGTTCAGGAATGATCCTGCCCCTCCGTTCTGTGTAGTGTTTGTTACAGAACCGTCGGTGTATGCATGGGTCCAGTCCATGCTTGGGTAGTTTTTCGATATAAAGCTTAGGGTAGTATCTCTCCTTTCTTTTTCAGTCTGGCAGTTTGTGTTTCCAATACCTGGTATATTTTCTACCACCTCTGGAAATGTATCCTGCCCCCAGGTAGGTTTTCGTACAGTAGTGATGGGCTTTGGTGTTGTTAGTGCGTTTATGGGATCTTCGTGCATCTTTGCTTTGGCTATTTCTGCAAAGTTTCTCCGCTTTAGTTTCCCATTTCCCAAATTGTTTAGTCTCTGATGCATTGGATGGTCAGTCAGTCTTCGGAGTTTCTCTGACTGCAGCTGGGCATCGCAGTCTCTTCTGTCGGTCATAGATTGCAGTTTTGTAATCTTTTCAAGTTCTACAATTGGCGTTGATTTCATGCCTCCTGTTATAACTCTCATGGCTTCGTTTTGAAGTTTGCTAACTTTATCGAAGTTCGCCTTTGCTGCTGTTGTCCATGCCGCAATGCCATACTCGAGAACTGGTCTCACTCTTCCAGTGTACAGTTTCTTTAGTATACTTTCGTCTGCTGCCCAGCTTGTGCCAGCAAGTTTCCTCATGATTGCCATTCTTTCTCTGGCTCTCATTCGGTTTCTCTCGATCTCATTTTCCATGTCCTACGCCGATCAAATGTGACTCCCAGATAGTTACGGTTGTCGTTTGGCTGCCGGAATTTGCCATTTAGACTTAATTTGGTGTTTTGGGGTTTGATTGAAAGCGAGAATATTGTACATGTGGTTTTCTCCTCGTTTATTTTGACCAGCCATGAGTTCGCCCACTCTTCCAGCGATGTTAGGGCCTGCTGCATCCGATTTCTTGCTATGGTGAGATTCTTTTCAGAGGTCCACATAGCCAGATCGTCTGCAAATATTGAGCTATGGACTCATCTTGGTATATTCTCTGTAATGTCTTTTATATACACCAGGAAGAGTGTGGGTGACAGGACTCCCCCTTGGGGTACTCCCTGCTCGAGTGTCACCTTTTTTGCTCATCTGCCCTTGTACTTGGACTCTGGCCGTTCTTTGTTTGAAGTAGTGGTTGATCCACTTGTACATTCTCCCACAAACTTCACTTCTCCTTAGCTTGAATCTAAGTCCGTCTTTCCAGACTTTGTCAAATGCCTTTTCCAGGTTCACCCAAACAGCTACCGTGTGTTTCTGTGCCTGGTAGGCATCTTCTATTTCCTGGGCTATGAGGATGACCTGGTCCTCAGTGGATCTGTGCTGTCTAAAGCCGGCTTGCTGTGGAATTAATATTCGTTTTTCTTCCAGATGCCACATCAGTCTGGTGTTTATCATACGTTCCATCAGCTTGCCGACACAGCTCAGTAGGCTGATGGGCCTGTATCCATTTGGATCTGTTTTGTCCTTTCCTGTTTTTGGTACTGGTACAAGTACTGCGTATTTCCATGCCTGGGATACAATTCCCCTTTTCCAGCTTTGGTTCAGGACTTATAGCAGTTTCCTCTTCGCGGTTTGGCCCAGCCCCATCAGCATTTCGTTTGTTATCCCGTCTTTTCCGGGATATTTCCTTTTCTTTAATGTTCTCATAGCCTCTTCCATTTCGCTCATTGTTAATTTGGCCATCATATGCTCTTCAGGTGCTGTATTGATGTTGTCGTGCCCCTTTTGCTCTTCACTAATGTATGTATGTCTATCTGCAGGGACCTCGATGTGGTTTGCTCTGGCATAGTGATCGACAAAAGCGTTTGCGGCTTTCTTACCGGTGAGCAAGTTTTCGCCCTGCGTGATGGTAATTTGTTTGTTTGACGGGGTTTCGTCGTTCATGGCTCTGACTAGCTTCCATAGCGTGTTCCCTTCTTTTTCCAGGTTTAGGCTTTCCGTTTTGTTTTTCCAGCTTGAGAGTGTATTTGTATTTTGCCGTGGCGGCTTTGAGGGCGATGTTTGCCTCCATAGATTGATCTCGCTCTGCCATGTTCCTAGCATTTGTTACTGCATCTTCCGCTTTCTGCAACTCATCATTCCAGTAGGGCTTATAGTTTTTCCTAGCTCCTCTTGGGATGGTTTCAGTGGCGGCTTGCATTATTGCCTTGCTTAGGCTTTCCACCATGGGCTTCATTTTGTTGTTTCGTGAGTTGATGGTTTCACACAGCCGATCTGTCAGGATTGCAAATCTGTCCCAGTCGGCTCGTTTGTAATTCCAACGTGGGAGCGGTTGTTTCCTTTGGGCCTACTTCCATATCAATGTCTAGCCTCATCGGCCTGTGGTCGCTACCTGCCAGTTGGTTTAGCACCTGGTGGTCTATTTTATGGTGTATGTCCTGTGTGGAGAAGGCCAAATCTGGAGTCGAGGTGGAACGCCGTGTTCTAGAATAGAAACTAGGGCTATCCTCCGGCCTATTGATTAGGGAGAGATTTGTATCTATCTCCCAATCTTCCACTTCGTCACCTCTGCTGTCTGCGTCAGAGTATCCCCATCTCTCAGAGTGGCTGTTGAAATCTCCAACTACTATGCAGTTGGAGTCTCTGACCTCCATACTCGAGAGCGATAGGTCTCTATTTGGTGGCCCGTACAGATTGAAAATGCGGAGCTTCGTCTCTTGAGCCATTATGTCAACTCCTACAATTTCTGCTTGTCCGGTGTGATTGACAGGTACCGCGCTACTCGGTATGCAGTTTCTGGTCAGTATCAGGACCCCTCCTTTGTGGCCTTTTCTATCGAGACGGAAGGTCTGGTATCCTCTGATTGAGAATTTATGATTATTGTTGAGGTGCGTTTCCTGGATACATGCCACGTCAATCTTACCTTCATGCAGGTGATGTGTTAGGGACAGTTTTTTGTTAATGACTCCCTCCGCATTCCACTGTAGTATTTTGAGGGTCTTGAGTTTTTGGTCAATGGAAGTTGCCCCATAGCCATGTGCCTTGACTCCACAACACATGGGTGGGTGACCACCAGTAGTCAAGGGTGGGCCCCTTTGAGGCGTGAGGCCCGGCACTCTCGCAGCCTGGCGGGACTCCGCAGGATAAGCGCCATACGTTTTTCTGATAGGTTGTACTGTCATCATACTGCGATTTACGTTGCACTGTTTTGTTAGGCTTATGGCCCCGTGCATCCGATTTCAACAGGCGTTTCTGTAGGGATGCCTTCCTTAGCCTTTGGCTGTCCCTAGCCTATCTGCAAGGCAGCAGTTGTTTGTGGTCAGAGTTTTCTCTCTTATGGAAGTTGTCTTACAAGACTGACGAGTCTTCACTACTCGTGTCTATAGGATGCGGTAATGATATATGAGATGTAATATATTATATATGATATATGATATGGATCATGTACTGGTTTGTACTAACCCGGAAGAGAGGCAGTCTAGTGTGTCTGTATCCCAGGATCGTCACGTCCTGCCAGAAACGTATCATGTTCATGTGGGCGGGGTACCTCTTTGCTCCCTTTATTTTCTCGGCACATCTTCAGTGATGGTACGCCTAGCATTCCCCGCCACCTGGGAGGTTGACACAGTAGGGCAGATGTGCAATGTCCGCTAGTCTGTATCTCTTCTGCGTCCATTGGTATGGCTGATAGCGTACATAGGTAGAGATCGAGACAGGAGTGCATTTAACCAGGGGACAAGCCTGGTAATGTCACGGAGGTTTTATTCGCCTAGTGTGCGGACAGATCTCATGGTCATTGGTTGAGTCTCGACAGTTCACAGTGAGGTCGCTGCTCTACTGTTTTCGACACCCCGACCAGGAACTAAGTCTTATGTTGGTGGTTTCGCACCCCATCGCCGTATAAGGTAAATATCAAGCAGCTGTCCGCCCGCTTTGATTGGCGGACGGCAGTGATCTCTTTCTGCGGCTCTACCGGAAAGGGCTGGGGCGCGAGCCCCAGGTCCCGAACATGTAGGAGCCTCCCATTGCAGTGGTGCTGAGATTTTGGGCGGGATTCCGGTTTACAGGGGTTCGGCCGTAATCCCTCACATGGTAGCCTCGCGCCATTGGCTTATCAGCCTGGTACGTGAACCAAAGTGTCTGCGGCTCCTCTCGAATTGAGCTGAATTTCCGTAGCAACGCCCTGTCATTAGTAGGGTAAAACTGACCTGCCTTCAGATGGTCTATTTCCAGCACCCGTTCACTATTTGATCAGACGAATTAATTGAGGGCTTTTGTTTGTCAATGACCAGGTATTTGAAATCTGCGGTTTCTGCGGAGTTAAACACGATTTCCGTAGCGTTCTTTCATTAGAATGTTAGAGAGCTGACTTGTCTTCCGTGAGTCTAATACCAGCGTACGTTCATTATTAGACCCAACGGTAGTGCTCTCGATTTGTCAGTCGTTCTACAGTATTGGCGTGTTCAGTCAAATTAAGCCGCAGGTTCCACTCCTGGTGGTGCCCTTCCGTCAATTCCTTTAGCGAACACTAGATGCGAGACAATCAAGTTACCTAGAGGATAGCCCCAGATTTTCGAGGATCTAATTCCAGCACCCGTTCCATATTAGACCCAACGAAAGTGCTCTCGGCATGTCAATCATGTCAGTGTTTGGCCGTGTTGAGTCAAATTAAGCCGCAGGCTCCACTCCTGGTGGTGCCCTTCCGTCAATTCATTTAAGTATCAGCTTTGCAACCATACTTCCCCCGGAACCCAAACACTTTGGTTTCCTGGAAGCTGAACGCAGAGTCATCGAAGCAACTCCTGCGGATCGCTAGTCGGCATCGTTTATGGTCAGAGCTACGACGGTATCTGATCGTCTTCGCACCTCTGACTTTCGTTCTTGATTAATGAAAACATTCTTGACAAATGCTTTCGCAGTAGCTCGTCTTGCGGCGATCCAAGAATTTCACCTCTAACGCCGCAATACGAATGCCCCCGTTTGTCCCTGTTAATCATTACCTCCAGTTCCGAAAACCAACAAAATAGAACCGAGGTCCTATTCCATTATTCCATGCACCATTATTCAGGCAGCCGAGGCCTGCTTTGAACACTCTAATTTTTTCAAAGTAAACGCACCGGCCACCCAGGACGCTCAGCGAAGAGCACCCGTGGGAGAGAGCCGGCAGACGGTAGGGCAAGAGACAACGGGCAGTGAACCGGCGCGAGCCGGACCGCCCGCCTGCGCCTGAGATCCAACTACGAGCTTTTTAACTGCAACAACTTTAATATACGCTATTGGAGCTGGAATTACCGCGGCTGCTGGCACCAGACTTGCCCTCCAATAGATCCTCGTTAAAGGGTTTAAAGTGTACTCATTCCAATTACGGGGCCTCGAAAGCGTCCCGTATTGTTATTTTTCGTCACTACCTCCCCGTGCCGGGAGTGGGTAAGTTGCGCGCCTACTGCCTTCCCTGGATGTGGTAGCCGTTTCTCATGCTCCCTCTCCGGAATCGAACCCTGATTCCCCGTTACCCGTTACAAACATGGTACGCATGTCACGTACCATCGACATTTGATAGGGCAGACATTTGAAAGATGCGTCGCCGGCACATGAGGCCATGCGATCAGCACAAAGTTATCCAGAGTCACCAGTGGGGACGCCGCAACCCCGCGAGGGGAAACGACGATTGGTTTTGAACTAATAAAAGCGCTCTTTCCGCGAGGGTCGAAGCTTGGTAAGCATGTATTAGCTCTAGAATTGCCACAGTTATCCAAGTAGGATCGTGTCATCTAAGGAACCTCGACTGATTTAATGAGCCATTCGCGGTTTCACCGCGTCTTTCCATGCCTGGGGTACAATTCCCCTTTTCCAGCTTTGGTTAAGGACTGATAGCAGTTTCCTCTTCGCTGTTTGGCCCAGCCCCATCAGCATTTCGTTAGTTATCCCGTCTTTTCTGGGAGATTTCCTTTTCTTTAATGTTCTCATGGCCTCTTCCATTTCACTCATTGTTAATTTGGCCATCATATGCTCTTCTGGTGCCGTATTGATGTTGTCGTGCCCCTTTTGCTCTTCATTAATGTATGTATGTCTATCTGCAGGGACCTCGATGTGGTTTGCTCTGGCATAGTGTTCTTCAAAAGCGTTTGCGGCTTTTTTTCCAGGAGCAAGTTTTCGCCCTGCTTGATGGTAATGTCTTTGTTTGAAGGGGTTTCGTCATTAATGGCTCTGACTAGCTTCCATAGCTTGTTTCCTTCTTTGTCTAGGTTGAGGCTTTCAGTTTTGTTTTTCCAGCTCTCTCTTGCTGTTTGGTTTAGAGTGTATCGGCAGCTATCGAATAATCACCATACAAAATGTATATGGCAAATTGCTCGAGAAGATAGTGGCCAGGAGAATAATGGCCTACCTTGGACGGGAGCAGATTCTACCCGATACGCTGGGCAGCTATAGAACAGCGAAAGAGACCTGGGCTAACGCGAGAACTTTCGAGTATGATGTGTACGAGGGGTTTCAGTCAAAGCAAGAAACAGTCGCGGTGGCACTTGACCTGGAAGACGCATACAACCGTGTCAATTTTGGGACCTTAATTACCTGTCTGCAGCAGTGTGGTTTAAACCTGTGGCTGGTTAGTTGGATATCAGCTGCCCTGATGGAAAGAACAGTTGCACTACGCGTGGGATCGTGGACATCAGAACCGAGGCGAATATGTCCAGGACTGCCTCAAGGGTCTCCACTCTCACTGGTGCTGTTCAACATTTACACAGTAAAAGTGGCCAATATTCAACCCACAGGGACAGGGCGAACGTTGACATTTGCCGATGACATCCTAACGTACAGGACTGGCTCAGACAGGAAAGAGTTGGTCAAAGACATCCAGGAAACCTTGCAAGGAATCTCACAGTGGTGCAGCGACTCAAGCTCCAAGATCAATCCGAACAAGGCCTGCATGATGTGGTGCTCTTTGAATAATTCTATAGTAAAGACTGAACTCCCGGGCATCACTTTTGATGGTTGCACCATCGACAGGTGTGACGGGTTGAAATACCGCGTAGTGACATTTGATCGCAGTCTTTCCTATAACTGCCATGTTGACCATATCGTACAAAGATGCAAGAGAGGGTTAGGATCACTCAAGACCATGGCTGCTGCCGACTTGGAACAACGCCTCCTGTTCATCCCATTTCGTCAGGTCGTGTTGATTACGGACTAGACATCCTCACACTATCAAGAACACAGTGTATAAGGTTGGACCGCATCCAGAATGAAGGTATGCGTCTGGTTCTGGGCTGCACTAGAGATACCCCGATTGGGATGATGCAGTACATGTTGGGATTTTTATCGGTGACATCAAGACATAAACTGGCACAAGTCAAAACCTATACGCGTGTCACCACAGACACTCGACACTCTCCCCATAGTAGTATCTCAGACATCAAGGGATAAAGAATCAAGAGAGGGTCATCATGGATGGCACAGGCTGAGACAACAATCGGACACGTCACTCCAGCTGAGACGATAGCCAAAGGGGAAGAATGGGTACACACTGGTGATATAATGATAGAGTACCAGAGAGTCATCATAACTTTAGGCAAGGAATACAGAGAACGGAACAACGAGAGTGCAGAGCACGAGGTAAATCATCTGATAACTGAGAACACCCAGGAGAATGACGCTGTCATATACACCGGCGGATCAGTCGTGCGCAGTGGTACATCAGACTGGGGTTTCTCGGCTAGAGTGAGAGGAGAGGTCGTTGCTGAGCGCAGTAGGGCATACATGTCAACAACCTCCGGCGTGAGAATGGAGATGAAAGCAGTGACCTCAGCACTGAAATAGATATCTGCGACTTCTATAACAAAGGCAGTCATCGTGACAGACGCGCAAGCCGTACTACATAAAGTACAGAAGGGAAGGTACGAGTGGATAGCTGCTGTTGATGCCTCAAACCTCCAGACGTTGACCTGGATCTACTGTCCTGCTCATACCGGGGTTCAGAGTAATGAAAGAGCTGACATCTTGGCTTCACGGGCTTCCATCATGGGCACATTGGTGATGGACAGAAGTGACATTTTGAAATCAATCAATGACCGCCTGCTGGATGAGGACACCGCAATAGATGAAGCAGCAATTCACAGACTGCAAAGTTTCGACATTAAATGAGGCGGAGTGGGGCGCATGAGAGGACGGCGCAGGAGCGTGTACAACCAGCGTGCTACAGGGACCATCAGCATCCATACCTTACACCATTTGATGAGAGAGACTGAGCACCTATGGGTATGCCCGGAATGCAGTGACGTCGATTCTTAGAAACAGAACAGAACAGAATGGGTTTCTGGTCAATAAAATTCACCTGGCAATGACAAGGCAGACAGACTAGCTAAGAAGGGATCAATTCAAGAACAACAATACACACCAACAACCCTAAAGACACTCAAACAACTACTGGAATGCAAAGAAAGAGGCCTGACCGAATGGATGAGCAATGTGAAATACTGGGAGAGAAATCTACAAACATATGGCCATCCCAAATCCCAAAGGCATCATCAACCTTCTGAAAAGGAGAGACCAAAGCACCATTTTCAGACTTCGAACTCAACACATACAACTTAACAGCCACTTGAACAGAATCCAACCAGAGTGCCGGCTCTGCCAACATCCCTATAAACCTATTGAACATCATCTTTTTGTATGTCCGGCGCTTACCAGTGTTAGGGAAAAGCTTCTTCCTCCAAAAGCCAGACACATGGAACGCTTTGTTCGGAACTAAACAATAGCTTACAAGCACTTTGCGATACCACTATATGGCATTGGGCCAAAGGGCAGGAGCCCATAGCCAAAACTGGATCAATAACCAACCATACATTCACGGCATCCACACGAGTGGTATCATAATTTAAATATAAAGACCACTGTTACCTTCTATTCTGTTGACAATTGACTGCAATATGAACTCGACAACCTTACACAAGACGGAGTTATAGGGACATCGACGAAGTAACTTCAAGATCTGAGCCTTGCCATTAACCTGGAGCTTCTGTACGGTACCAATGGCTATATGGAATCTCTTTAACATGGGCAGTCATCGTTTTAGACTCCCATTCCCTGCTTTGGAAGGTACAGAAGGATTTGCTAAGGTATCGTGGATGGCAACTGTAGAGGTATCAAACCTGGAGAGGCTGTTGTGGAGCTACTGCCCTGGTCACTCTTGGGTTCAGGGCAACGAAAGAGCTGAGATCCTTAGGTTTAGGGCAATGAACGAGCTGACATCCTTCGGTTCAGGGCAACGAAAGAGCTGAGATCCTTAGGTTTAGGGAAATGAACGAGCTGAAATCCTTGGGTTCAGGGCAACGAAAGAGCTGAGATTCTTAGGTTTAGGGCAATGAACGAGCTGACACCCTTGGGTTCAGTGCAACAACAGAGCTTACATTCTTGGGCTCAGGGCAACGAAAGAGCTGACATTCTGGCTTCACGTGCACAAAGTACGGATACACTAGATATAGATAGGAATGACATTTCGATGTCTATCAATGGCCGCCTGTTAGCTGATGACACAGCAAATGGTGAATCAGAAATTTACAGACTGCAGATCTCTTATATCGAACGAGGTTCGAGGAAACTGGGGCTCACGTGAGGACGGAACAAAACAGTGTTTACAAACAACGAACTGCATAAGCCATCAACATCCTCACCCTTCGCCATTTACTTACAGAGAGAGAGAGAGAGAGAGAGAGAGAGAGAGAGAGAGAAAGAGAAAGAGAAAGAGGAGACAGAGAAAGAGGAGACAGAGAAATAGAGAGAGAGAAAGAGAGACTTAGAAGGAGAGAGAGAGAAAGAGACACAGAGAGAAGGAGAAAAAGAAGGAGAGAGAATAAGAGAGAGGCATACAGAGAGAGAGAGAAAGAGAGAAGTAGAGAGAGAGAAATAGAGAGAGAGAAAGAGAGAGACAACGAGAGAAGGAGAGGGAGAAAGAGAGAAGGAGAGAGAGAAAGAGAGAGAGAGAAAAAAAAAGATAGAATAAGAGAGAGAGAAAAAGAGAAAGAGAGACTGAGCAATTATGGATATGCCTGGTGTGCAATGAATTAAATTCGAAGAACAGAACAAAATCGACGATAATATGTAAAATGAAATAAGAATGTTTGATGAGCTGATCCCAGAAAATCCTAGACACTTTGTACTTTTTGCGTTCGCCTTATTTCTCTATTCCCTAAGGCGGTATGCGTTGCACTATGTTATTATTTTGCGCCTGTCCGCGCAGTGCATCCGACTTTGGCATACATTCTATGCAAGGGTCTTCCTCCTGCTTTTTTTTAAGGGTTTGCTTCCCCGGGGTAACGGCCGGTGCTGTGATGGGGAGCGAATCCAGTACATTCGGGTTGTGGGCCGCGTCATTTAACCACTTGCCCACCCCGTCCCGTCCCATGCATTTAAAATTAAAAAAATAATGCATGATAAACCATCAAAAGTTTGGAAGGAAAATTAGCGCAAAGAAGAGTAACATAATGGTCAACGTCCAAGAGGACCTACCAAGTTCGATTTCGATCATAGGCGAACCGTTGCAAATTGTTAAACAGTTTAAATATCTGAGAGCACTGATGTATGCGGAAGGTTCCAGAACTGAGATTCAGGCAAGAACAGCGATGACCATGGCTAATCTGACCAAACCTAGGCCGCTATGGAGGGACAAAAACATCAACCTGAAATCCAAGTTAAGTTTAATGTATGCATTTATCACTTTCGTGGAACTTTACCCGTGCGAAATTTGGACTCTGACAGCGGTTCTAGATCTAAGAATTTGTGCAATGGAGATGGCGTGTCTACGTCGAATCCGCGGTAGAAACTGTACAATGGAAGAGTGAGACCAGTTCTCTAGTATGGCATTGCGGCATGGACAACAGCAGCAAAGGTGAAGTTTGACAAAATTAGCAAACTTCAAAACCAAGCCATGAGAGTTATAACAGGAGGCATGAAGTAAACGCCAATTGTAGAACTTGAAAAGGTTACAAAGCTGCAATCCATGACCGACAGAAGAGACTGCAGAGCCCAGCAGCAAGCAGAGAAACTCAGAAGACTGACAGACCATCCAATGCACAAGATACTAAATAATTTTGGAAATGGGAAACTAAAGCAGAGAAACTTTGCAGAAATAGCCAAAGCAAAGATGAGCGAAGACCCTATGCACTCACTAACAACATCAAAGCCCATCCCTACTGTACGCAAACCTACCTGGAGGCAGCATATATTTCCAGAGGTGGTAGAACATATACCAGGTATTGGAAACAAGAACAGCCAGACTGAAAAAGAAAAAAGAGACATAACCCTGAGGTACACAATGGAAAACTACCAAAGCATGGAATGGACCCACCGACGGCTCTGTAACAAACACAAAACAGAACGGAGGGGCAGGGGTATTCCTGAGCCTACCAAATGGTAGAAAAATAAGACTGTCAGTGGCAACTGGAAAATACACAAGCAATTTCAGAGCGGAGGCAGAGACACTGAGGGCTGCAGTACAAGAAATGGTGACATGCAAAAGAAATGAAAGCCATATAGTCCTGTTTACACATGCCCTGGCCGTAGTCACAGCACTAAAAAGCCAGAACAATACTGAAATTAATGATTTAAGAGCAGTACTCTGTCAACTATGCCAGCAGTGCGCACTAAAAAGAGTAGTGGTACAGTGGGTTCCATCCCAAGGCAACGAGGAGGCAAACAGACTGGCAAAAGAAGGTGCAAGACTACCACAACCAGATACTAGTGTGACATACGAAGAGTCAAAAAGGCTTGTTAGAGCTAGATACTTGACCAAATGGGAAACAGAACATACTGGCTATACAAAAAACGATGCCTATTACCAGTTGAACAGAAGAGAGCAGGTTGTGGTCTTCAGACTTCGCACTGGCCACAATAGACTGAAGTACCACCTATTCAATAAATTGAAGATAGGTGGCACTAACGAATGCACGTGTGGTACTGGGAAAATGACCGCTGAACATCTACTGCAAAACTGCCCGACATACGAGGACCAGAGAAAGCAGAAGTGGCCATCACCAGTGGCAATACTAGACAAGCTCTATGGCAGTGTCGACAGCCGCAGGATGACCGCTGCTTTTCGAAAAAAATAAAGGTTGACGTCTGACAGCGTACGAAGAAGAAGAAGAATCCTCGGTATTTAGTATCTAGACCACGTCACGAATAAGGTAATTCGGGATTAAGAGAGAGGTCTGCCAATATAAGGACTATGGTAACATCAGGCAAGCAAGCTCCCATAGTATGAGCATGTTTCATTACCCACTGAGTTGACCAAGACCATCCTGCAAGGTACTGTGCCTGGAAAACGTAAATGAGTGAGGCAGAAAAAGAGAGGAAAAAAGAACATCAGAGACTAGACTGGAAGGTCCAAAGCTAGAACAAATATCCTGTCACAACACCGAGTGGAGTGGCGGAAACTGGTCCAACAATCTGCAGTATTGGTGCCCTAATGGCCTTTCAAGGTTACAGGACTGATGATGATGATGTTGATGATGATGATGATGATGAAAATGAACAGTCCCAGACTTTTACAATAAAGTACTCGTAAGTTTACCTGTTAAACGGTCCCAAACGTTTCGTCTGCAAACACACAGGACTCAAAAACAGGTTTTGATAATCGATGCAACTTTACTTGATCAGATTGTATTGGGATTTCACCCTCCTCGACAAGATAATTCATATATATATATATATATAGACAAAAGGAAAGGCACAGGTACAGATGTCAGATTACAAATACAATCGGCCAAGGGTGCTTTCATTGCGTTGATGAAGTTGTGGAAATCAAAGGACATGAAATTCAATAAGAAAATAGCAATTCTCTACTTTAGTGTCTAATCAATTTTAACGAATGGCTCTGAAACGTTGAGGATCACACACAACAATGACAACAAAGGTGCAGACATTCATAAATGGGTGCCTGCGCAAAATAGAAGGATTGAAACGGCTCGATAAGATCACTAATGTGGGTCTGTTGGAGAGAACTGACAGATATCGGTGAAGCGGGAACAAACAGTTGAAAAAAGATAATTGATGCCCTGGAGATGTGAATATATTTGGAAGAATTGGATGCATCTCGTTAAAATGGAGAAAATGAGATTCTCCAAGGAAATGGAGATTTTAAAAAACTGAGAATTAATGAACGAAATTAATCATATGAATCAATCACTTAATCAAATATGTCAACTCCCCACTGAGCACATGTCTTCAACAAATAAACATCAAATCATCCTGCAGTGGGCCTTCCGCTCCAGATCTTTCTGCGTCTTCAGTATAACCTGTACAGTTTTCTTAAGTTCTCATCTCTATGTATGATGTTGTCTGCCTCTATTTCTCTTGCCTTAGGGGATTTCACAAAAGAGAGCGTCTCGTAATGCTGTCAGCTGGTTCTGATAATGTGTTTACTATTTCAACAACAGTGCCTTCTCTACGTGTCATTGTATTATTGTTATTCTTATTGTTGTTGTTGAAAGCCCACACTGAGAAACTTTACTAATATGTTCCCCCTGTTGTTGTTGTTTAAAGCCCACACTGAGAAACTTTACTAATATGTTCCCCCTGTTGTTGTTGTTGAAAGCCCACACTGAGAAACTTTACTAATATGTTCCCCCTGTTGTTGTTGTTGAAAGCCCACACTGAGAAACTTTACTAATATGTTCCCCCTGTTGTTGTTGTTGAAAGCCCACAATGAGAAACTTTACTAATATGTTCCCCCTGTTGTTGTTGTTGTAAGCCCACAATGAGAAACTTTACTAATATGTTCCCCCTGTTGTTGTTGTTGAAAGCCCACAATGATGAGAGCAATGTCTGCAGTAGTGCAGGAGCTGGCGGTTGATGCGGTTCAAGCGGCTATTGACTCTTGTGTGTCCTGTTCGGAACTGAACGATGAGACGTTGATCTCAACTGTGTAGTTTTGTGCACCCTGAAAATGGAGAACGGTGGTGAGTGCAATAGCTTTCTTCTCATCGTGAGGGTGCTGATGTTTTGCTTTGCTTGGAATCATTTGCGTGTCGCTCACTTCTACGGGATCACGTCGATCCCCGACTAGTTGACCAGACTGTCATTTCAAAATCGCAAAATCATACTTGCCACTTGTTTTATCCTGTATCATACTTGCCACTTGTTTTATCCTGTATCATACTTGCCACTTGTTTTATCCTGTATCATACTTGCCACTTGTTTTATTCTGTATCATACTTGCCACTTGTTTTATCCTGTATCATACTTGCCACTTGTTTTATTCTGTATCATACTTGACACTTGTTTTATTCTGTATCATACTTGCCACTTGTTTTATCCTGTATCATACTTGCCACTTGTTTTTGAACTGCATAATTTTTGCCACTATGTGTTTCCTTGTGTCATGATTTGCATCAATGCTTCAGATTCTTTCTAAGCTCACAGTGCACACACGTATTCGTTTATATATATACATATATATACACAACCAAACAATTTCTGTTAAATATGTTATCGTTATTATGTCATCTAAATTACATGTCCTGAGATACATCTATTACGATATCTTTACACATTACCAAGATCCTCTTCACAGTCATCTCTGAATGCCTCCTTGATTTCCTTCGAGTTGCTAAGTTTTTTTTTCTCAGTCCGAATCCCAATGATTTCAAATATTTTCTTTAATATTAGCTTAACTTAGCCGATATGTCCTTATTTGTGAGACGGTTCTTTGTGTTTTATTTTAGACTGGTTTCTTCTCCTCTTTCTTTGAAACTCTAGATTTCATTGTCTGATTCCCAAGGCGATTGTGGTGGTTTGTATTATTTTTCTTTCATTGGCTTTGCCCTTTGCGTATTGTGAGCCTCGCCTAGATTATCTGTTAGTTGTGAAATGAAATACAGTTATCTTTCTTCATGACTACACTAACCTTCTTTGTATATGTATGTGTGTATGTTTGCATGTGTGAATGCATGAATGTATGTATTCAACTATGTATAAATTGTACTTGTATGTATGTATGTGCGTGCGTTCGTGCGTGCGGACGTGCTTTGATTGTTTATTTGTTTGTTTGTTTGTTTCATTGTTTGTATGTAAGTAGACGAAAGTTAAGATTGAAAGGAAACAATAGGAGTTTGAATACTGCAGGTTCAAGGAACCCATGGTTTCATGGGAGGTGGTACCAGAATGCCTGCATCTGGAGTTACGTAAAAAACGTATGCCAT